>JACCHV010002977.1:0-11317 GCA_018907245.1 Eupristina koningsbergeri
TAATTTATTATGCTCTAACAGGTGCATTTTACAATCTCATATAAAAACCAGCTCTATTATATTTATATATAAGAGATTCCATTTACAATTGCAGTATTTTGGGACTATATACGTTGTTTTTACATCCCCAAGTGCATTAAATTAAGATTTTATTGCAGAAATTCAAATTGTCATTATTATATGCTAATTTATTATGCACTCACAGGTGTATTTTAACAATCTCTTGTAATACCAGCTCTATTTTGTTTATATACAAGAAAATCCATTTACAATTACAGTACTTTGGACTATATACGTTGTTTTTACATCCCCAAGTGCATAAAATTAAGATTTTATTGCAGAAATTCAAATTGTCATTATTATATGCTAATTTATTTTGCACTCACAGGTGCATTTTAACAATCTCATGTAAATGCCAGTTCTATCATATTTATATATAAGAAAATCCATGTACAATTGCAGTATTTTGGGACTATATACGTTGTTTTTACATCCCCAAGTCCATTAAATTAAGATTTTATTGTAGAAAATCAAATTATTATTATTATATGCTAATTTAATATGCTCTAACAGGTGCATTTTAATAATCTCATATAAATACCAGCTCTATTTGGTTTATATATAAGAAAATCCATTTACAATTGCAGTATTTTGGGACTATATACGTTGTTTTTACATCCCAAAGTGCATAAAATTAAGATTTTATTGCAGAAATTCAAATTGTCATTATTATATGCTAATTTATTATGCACTCACAGGTGTATTTTAACAATCTCTTGTAATGCCAGATGTATTTTGTTTATATACAAAAAAATACATTTATAATTGCATAATTTAGGAATACATCCTCTGATTTTTGCATTCTGAAGAACATTAAATTAAGATTTTATTGTAGAAAATCAAATTATTATTATTATATGCTAATTTATTATGCTCTAACAGGTGCATTTTACAATCTCATATAAAACTGGCTCTATTATATTTATATATAAGCGAATCCATTTACAATTGCAGTATTTTGGGACTATATACGTTGTTTTTACATCCCCAAGTGCATTAAATTAAGATTTTATTGCAGAAATTCAAATTGTCATTATTATATGCTAATTTATTATGCACTCACAGGTGCATTTTAACAATCTCATATAAATACCAGCTCAATTTTGTTTATACACAAGAAAATCCATTTACAATTGCATAATTTAGGAATATATCCTCTGTTTTTGCAATCTGAAGTACATTAAATTAAGATTTTATTGTTGAAAATCAAATTATCATAATTATATGCTAATTTAATATGCTCTAACAGGTGCATTTTAAAAATCTCATATAAATACCAGCTCTATTTTGTTTATATACAAGAAAATCCATTTACAATTACAGTACTTTGGACTATATACGTTGTTTTTACATCCACAAGTACATTAAATTAAGATATTATTGTAGAAAATCAAATTATCATTATTATATGCTAATTTAATATGCACTCACAGGTGCATTTTAACAATCTCATATAAATACCAGCTCAATTTTGTTTATATACAAGAAAATCCATTTAGAATTGCAGTATTTTGGGAATATATACGTTGTTTTTACATCCCCAAGTGCATTAAATTAAGATTTTATTGCAGAAATTCAAATTGTCATTATTATATGCTAATTTATTATGCACTCGCAGGTGTATTTTAACAATCTCTTGTAATGCCAGATGTATTTTGTTTATATACAAAAAAATACATTTATAATTGCATAATTTAGGAATACATCCTCTGGTTTTGCATTCTGAAGTACATTAAATTAAGAATTTAATGTAGAAAATCAAATTATCATAATTATATGCGAATTTAAAATGCTCTAACAGGTGCATTTTAAAAATCTCAAATAAATACCAGCTCTATTTTGTTTATATACAAGAAAATCCATTTACAATTACAATATTTTGGGACTATATAAGTTGTTTTTACATCACCAAGTGCATTAAATTAAGATTTTAATGCAGAAATTCAAATTGTCATTATTATATGCTAATTTATTATGCACTCACAGGTGCATTTTAACAATCTCATGTAAATGCCAGTTCTATTTTGTTTATATACAAAAAAATACATTTATAATTGCATAATTTAGGAATATATCCTCTGTTTTTGCAATCTGAAGTACATTAAATTAAGATTTTATTGTTGAAAATCAATTTATCATAATTATATGCTAATTTAATATGCTCTAACAGGTGCATTTTAAAAATCTCATATAAATACCAGCTCTATTTTGTTTATATACAAGAAAATCCATTTACAATTACAGTACTTTGGACTATATACGTTGTGTTTACATCCGCAAGTACATTAAATTAAGATATTATTGTAGAAAATCAAATTATCATTATTATATGCTAATTTAATATGATCTAACAGGTGCATTTTAATAATCTCATATAAATTCCAGCTCTATTTGGTTTATATATAAGAGAATCCATTTGCAATTGCAGTATTTTGGGACTATATACGTTGTTTTTACATCCCCAAGTGCATAAAATTAAGATTTTATTGCAGAAATTCAAATTGTCATTATTATATGCTAATTTATTATGCACTCACAGGTGTATTTTAACAATCTCTTGTAATGCCAGATGTATTTTGTTTATATACAAAAAAATACATTTATAATTGCATAATTTAGGAATACATCCTCTGTTTTTTGCATTCTGAAGAACATTAAATTAAGATTTTATTGTTGAAAATCAAATTATCATAATTATATGCTAATTTAATATGCTCTAACAGGTGCATTTTAAAAATCTCATATAAATACCAGCTCTATTTTGTTTATATACAAGAAAATCCATTTACAATTACAGTACTTTGGACTATATACGTTGTTTTTACATCCGCAAGTACATTAAATTAAGATTTTATTGTAGAATATCAAATTATTATTATTATATGCTAATTTATTATGCTCTAACAGGTGCATTTTACAATCTCGTATAAAAACCAGCTCTATTATATTTATATATAAGAGAATCCATTTACAATTGCAGTATTTTGGGACTATATACGTTGTTTTTACATCCCCAAGTGCATTAAATTAAGATTTTTTTGCAGAAATTCAAATTATCATTATTATATGCTAATTTATTATGCACTCACAGGTGTATTTTAACAATCTCTTGTAATACCAGCTCTATTTTGTTTATATACAAGAAAATCCATTTACAATTACAGTACTTTGGACTATATACGTTGTTTTTACATCCGCAAGTACATTAAATTAAGATTTAATTGTAGAAAATCAAATTATCATTATTATATGCTAATTTAATATGCTCTAACAGGTGCATTTTAATAATCTCATATAAATACCAGCTCTATTTGGTTTATATAAGAAAATCCATTTACAATTAAGTATTTTGGGACTATATACGTTGTTTTTACATCCCCAAGTGCATAAAATTAAGATTTTATTGCAGAAATTCAAATTGTCATTATTATATGCTAATTTATTTTGCACTCACAGGTGCATTTTAACAATCTCATGTAAATGCTAATTCTATCATATTTATATATAAGAAAATCCATGTACAATTGCAGTATTATGGGACTATATACGTTGTTTTTACATCCGCAAGTACATTAAATTAAAATTTTATTGTAGAAAATCAAATTATCATTATTATATGCTAATTTATTATGCACTCACAGGTGCATTTTAAAAATCTCATATAAATACCAGCTCTATTTTGTTTATATACAAGAAAATCCATTTACAATTACAATATTTTGGGACTATATACGTTGTTTTTACATCCGCAAGTACATTATATTAAGATATTATTGTAGAAAATCAAATTATCATTATTATATGCTAATTTAATATGCTCTAACAGGTGCATTTTAATAATCTCATATAAATACCAGCTCTATTTGGTTTATATAAGAAAATCCATTTACAATTAAGTATTTTGGGACTATATACGTTGTTTTTACATTCCCAAGTGCATAAAATTAAGATTTTATTGCAGAAATTCAAATTGTCATTATTATATGCTAATTTATTATGCAGTTACAGATGCATTTTGACAATCTTATGTAAATGGCAGCTGTATTTTGTTTATATACAAAAAAATACATTTATAATTGCATAATTTAGGAATATATCCTCTGTTTTTTGCATTCTGAAGAACATTAAATTAAGATTTTATTGTAGAAAATCAAATTATTATTATTATATGCTAATTTATTATGCTCTAACAGGTGCATTTTACAATCTTATATAAAAACCAGCTCTATTATATTTATATATATGAAAATCCATTTACAATTGCAGTATTTTGGGAATATATACGTTGTTTTTACATCCCCAATTGCATTAAATTAAGATTTTATTGTTGAAAATCAAATTATCATAATTATATGCTAATTTAATATGCTCTAACAGGTGCATTTTAAAAATCTCATATAAATACCAGCTCAATTTTGTTTATATACAAGAAAATCCATTTACAATTACAGTATTTTGGGACTATATACGTTGTTTTTACATCCCCAAGTGCATAAAATTAAGATTTTATTGCAGAAATTCAAATTGTCATTATTATATGCTAATTTATTTTGCACTCACAGGTGCATTTTAACAATCTCATGTAAATGCCAGTTCTATCATATTTATATATAAGAAAATCCATGTACAATTGCAGTATTTTGGGACTATATACGTTGTTTTTACATCCCCAAGTCCATTAAAATAAAATTTTACTATAGAAAATCAAATTGTCATTATTATATGCTAATTTATTATGCACTCACAGGTGCATTTTAACAATCTCATATAAATACCAGCTCAATTTTGTTTATATACAAGAAAATCCATTTACAATTGCAGTATTTTGGGACTATATACGTTGTTTTTACATCCCCAAGTGCATTAAATTAAGATTTTATTGTAGAAAATCAAATTATTATTATTATATGCAAATTTATTATGCATTTACAGATGCATTTTGACAATCTTATGTAAATGGCAGCTGTATTTTGTTTATATACAAGAAAATCCATTTACAATTGCAGTATTTTCGGAATATATACGTTGTTTTTACATCCCCAAGTGCATTAAATTAAGATTTTATTGCAGAAATTCAAATTGTCATTATTATATGCTAATTTATTATGCACTCACAGGTGCATTTTAACAATCTCATGTAAATGCCAGTTCTATTTTGTTTATATACAAAAAAATACATTTATAATTGCATAATTTAGGAATATATCCTCTGTTTTTTGCATTCTGAAGAACATTAAATTAAGATTTTATTGTAGAAAATCAAATTATTATTATTATATGCTAATTTATTATGCTCTAACAGGTGCATTTTACAATCTTATATAAAAACCAGCTCTATTATATTTATATATAAGAAAATCCATTTACAATTGCAGTATTTTGGGAATATATACGTTGTTTTTACATCCCCAATTGCATTAAATTAAGATTTTATTGTTGAAAATCAAATTATCATAATTATATGCTAATTTATTATGCTCTAACAGGTGCATTTTAACAATCTCATATAAAAACCAGCTCTATTTTGTTTATATACAAGAAAATCCATTTACAATTGCAGTATTTTGGGACTATATACGTTGTTTTTACATTCCCAAGTGCATTAAATAAAGATATTATTATAGAAATTCAAATCGAAAATCAAATTATTATTATTATATGCTAATTTAATATGCACTAACATGTGCATTTTAACAATCTCATACAAATACCAGCTCTATTTTGTTTATATACAAGAAAATCCATTTACAATTGCAGTATTTTCGGAATATATACGTTGTTTTTACATCCCCAAGTGCATTAAATTAAGATTTTATTGCAGAAATTCAAATTGTCATTATTATATGCTAATTTATTATGCACTCACAGGTGCATTTTAACAATCTCATGTAAATGCCTGTTCTATTTTGTTTATATACAAAAAAATACATTTATAATTGCATAATTTAGGAATATATCCTCTGTTTTTGCAATCTGAAGTACATTAAATTAAGATTTTATTGTTGAAAATCAAATTATCATAATTATATGCTAATTTAATATGCTCTAACAGGTGCATTTTAAAAATCTCATATAAATACCAGCTCTATTTTGTTTATATACAAGAAAATCCATTTACAATTACAGTATTTTGGGACTATATACGTTATTTTACATTCCCAAGTTCATTAAATTAAGATATTATTATAGAAAATCAAATTGTCATAATTATATGCTAATTTAATATGCTCTAACAGGTGCATTTTAATAATCTCATATAAATACCAGCTCTATTTGGTTTATATTTAAGAAAATCCATTTTCAATTACAATATTTTGGGACTATATACGTTGTTTATACATCACCAAGTGCATTAAATTAAGATTTTATTGCAGAAATTCAAATTGTCATTATTATATGCTAATTTATTATGCACTCACAGGTGCATTTTAACAATCTCATGTAAATACCAGCTCTATTTTGTTTATATACAAGAAAATCCATTTACAATTACAATATTTTGGGACTATATACGTTGTTTTTACATCCCCAAGTGCATTAAATTAAGATTTTATTGTAGAAAATCAAATTATTATTATTATATGCAAATTTATTATGCATTTACAGATGCATTATGACAATCTTATGTAAATGGCAGCTGTATTTTGTGTATATACAAGAAAATCCATTTACAATTGCAGTATTTTAGGAATATATCCTCTGTTTTTTGCATTCTGAAGAACATTAAATTAAGATTTTATTGCAGAAATTCAAATTGTCATTATTATATGCTAATTTATTTTGCACTCACAGGTGCATTTTAACAATCTCATGTAAATGCCAGTTCTATCATATTTATATATAAGAAAATCCATGTACAATTGCAGTATTTTGGGACTATATACGTTGTTTTTACATCCCCAAGTGCATTAAATTAAGATTTTATTGCAGAAATTCAAATTGTCATTATTATATGCTAATTTATTATGCACTCACAGGTGCATTTTAACAATCTCATATAAATACCAGCTCAATTTTGTTTATATACAAGAAAATCCATTTACAATTGCATATTTAGGAATATATCCTCTGTTTTTTGCATTCTGAAGAACATTAAATTAAGATTTTATTGCAGAAAAATCAAATTGTCATTATTATATGCTAATTTATTATGCACTCACAGGTGCATTTTAACAATCTCATGTAAATGCCTGTTCTATTTTGTTTATATACAAAAAAATACATTTATAATTGCATAATTTAGGAATATATCCTCTGTTTTTGCAATCTGAAGTACATTAAATTAAGATTTTATTGTAGAAAATCAAATTATTATTATTATATGCTAATTTATTATGCACTCACAGGTGCATTTTAACAATCTCATGTAAATGCCTGTTCTATTTTGTTTATATACAAAAAAATACATTTATAATTGCATAATTTAGGAATATATCCTCTGTTTTTGCAATCTGAAGTACATTAAATTAAGATTTTATTGTTGAAAATCAAATTATCATAATTATGTGCTAATTTAGTATGCTCTAACAGGTGCATTTTAAAAATCTAATATAAATACCAGCTCTATTTTGTTTATATACAAGAAAATCCATTTACAATTACAGTACTTTGGACTATATACGTTGTTTTTACATCCGCAAGTACATTAAATTAAGATTTTATTGTAGAAAATCAAATTATTATTATTATATGCTAATTTAATATGCTCTAACAGGTGCATTTTAATAATCTCATATAAATACCAGCTCTATTTGGTTTATATATAAGAAAATCCATTTACAATTGCAGTATTTTGGGACTATATACGTTGTTTTTACATCCCCAAGTGCATAAAATTAAGATTTTATTGCAGAAATTCAAATTGTCATTATTATATGCTAATTTATTATGCACTCACAGGTGTATTTTAACAATCTCTTGTAATGCCAGATATATTTTGTTTATATACAAAAAAATACATTTATAATTGCATAATTTAGGAATACATCCTCTGTTTTTTGCATTCTGAAGAACATTAAATTAAGATTTTATTGTAGAAAATCAAATTATTATTATTATATGCTAATTTATTATGCTCTAACAGGTGCATTTTACAATCTCATATAAAAACCAGCTCTATTTTTGTATATATAAGAAAATCCATTTACAATTGCAGTATTTTGGGACTATATACGTTGTTTTTACATCCCCAAGTGCATTAAATTAAGATTTTATTGCAGAAATTCAAATTGTCATTATTATATGCTAATTTATTATGCACTCACAGGTGCATTTTAACAATGTCTCCAGCTGTTTATAACAAGAAAATCCATTTACAATTGCATATTTAGGAATATATCCTCTGTTTTTTGCATTCTGAAGAACATTAAATTAAGATTTTATTGTAGAAAATCAAATTATTATTATTATATGCTAATTTATTATGCACTCACAGGTGTATTTTAACAATCTCTTGTAATGCCAGATGTATTTTGTTTACATACAAAAAATACATTTATAATTGCATAATTTAGGAATACATCCTCTGGTTTTGCATTCTGAAGAACATTAAATTAAGATTTTATTGCAGAAATTCAAATTGTCATTATTATATGCTAATTTATTTTGCACTCACAGGTGCATTTTAACAATCTCATGTAAATGCCAATTCTATCATATTTATATATAAGAAAATCCATGTACAATTGCAGTATTATGGGACTATATACGTTGTTTTTACATCCCCAAGTCCATTAAAATAAAATTTTACTATAGAAAATCAAATTGTCATTATTATATGCTAATTTATTATGCACTCACAGGTGCATTTTAACAATCTCATGTAAATGCCTGTTCTATTTTGTTTATATACAAAAAAATACATTTATAATTGCATAATTTAGGAATATATCCTCTGTTTTTGCAATCTGAAGTACATTAAATTAAGATTTTATTGTTGAAAATCAAATTATCATAATTACATGCTAATTTAATATGCTCTAACAGGTGCATTTTAAAAATCTCATATAAATACCAGCTCTATTTTGTTTATATACAAGAAAATCCATTTACAATTACAGTACTTTGGACTATATACGTTGTTTTTACATCCGCAAGTACATTAAATTAAGATATTATTGTAGAAAATCAAATTATCATTATTATATGCTAATTTAATATGCTCTAACAGGTGCATTTTAATAATCTCATATAAATACCAGCTCTATTTGGTTTATATATAAGAAAATCCATTTACAATTGCAGTATTTTGGGACTATATACGTTGTTTTTACATCCCCAAGTGCATAAAATTAAGATTTTATTGCAGAAATTCAAATTGTCATTATTATATGCTAATTTATTATGCACTCACAGGTGTATTTTAACAATCTCTTGTAATGCCTGTTCTATTTTGTTTATATACAAAAAAATACATTTATAATTGCATAATTTAGGAATACATCCTCTGTTTTTTGCATTCTGAAGAACATTAAATTAAGATTTTATTGTAGAAAATTAAATTATCATTATTATATGCTAATTTAATATGCTCTAACAGGTGCATTTTAATAATCTCATATAAATACCAGCTCTATTTTGTTTATATACAAGAAAATCCATTTACAATTACAGTATTTTGGGACTATATACGTTATTTTACATTCCCAAGTTCATTAAATTAAGATATTATTATAGAAAATCAAATTGTCATAATTATATGCTAATTTAATATGCACTCCCAGGTGCATTTTAACAATCTCATATAAATACCAACTCAATTTTGTTTATATACAAGAAAATCCATTTACAATTACAGTACTTTGGACTATATACGTTGTTTTGACATCGCCGAGTGCATTAAAATAAAATTTTACTCTAGAAACTCAAATTGTCATTATTATATGCTAATTTATTATGCACTCACAGGTGCATTTTAACAATCTCATATAAATACCAGCTCAATTTTGTTTATATACAAGAAAATCCATTTACAATTGCAGTATTTTGGGACTATATACGTTGTTTTTACATCCCCAAGTGCATTAAATTAAGATTTTATTGTAGAAAATCAAATTTTCATTATTATATGCAAATTTATTATGCATTTACAGATGCATTTTGCCAATCTTATGTAAATGGCAGATGTATTTTGTTTATATACAAGAAAATCCATTTACAATTGCAGTATTTTGGACTATATACGTTGTTTTTACATCCCCAAGTCCATTAAAATAAAATTTTACTATAGAAAATCAAATTGTCATTATTATATGCTAATTTATTATGCACTCCCAGGTGCATTTTAACAATCTCATATAAATACCAGCTCAATTTTGTTTATATACAAGAAAATCCATTTACAATTACAGTACTTTGGACTATATACGTTGTTTTTACATTCCCAAGTGCATTAAATTAAGATATTATTATAGAAAATCAAATTGTCATAATTATATGCTAATTTAATATGCTCTAACAGGTGCATTTTAATAATCTCATATAAATACCAGGTCTATTTGGTTTATATTTAAGAAAATCAATTTACAAGTGCAGTATTTTGTGACTATATACGTTGTTTTGACATCGCCGAGTGCATTAAAATAAAATTTTACTCTAGAAAATCAAATTGTCATTATTATATGCTAATTTATTATGCACTCACAGGTGCATTTTAACAATCTCATATAAATACCAGCTCTATTTGGTTTATATTTAAGAAAATCCATTTACAATTACAATATTTTGGGACTATATACGTTGTTTATACATCACCAAGTGCATTAAATTAAGATTTTATTGCAGAAATTCAAATTGTCATTATTATATGCTAATTTATTATGCATTTACAGATGCATTTTGCCAATCTTATGTAAATGGAAGATGTATTTTGTTTATATATAAGAAAATCCATGTACAATTGCAGTATTTTGGGACTATATACGTTGTTTTTACATCCCCAAGTCCATTAAAATAAAATTTTACTATAGAAAATCAAATTGTCATTATTATATGCTAATTTATTATGCACTCCCAGGTGCATTTTAACAATCTCATATAAATACCAGCTCAATTTTGTTTATATACAAGAAAATCCATTTACAATTACAGTACTTTGGACTATATACGTTGTTTTTACATTCCCAAGTGCATTAAATTAAGATATTATTATAGAAAATCAAATTGTCATAATTATATGCTAATTTAATATGCTCTAACAGGTGCATTTTAATAATCTCATATAAATACCAGGTCTATTTGGTTTATATTTAAGAAAATC